>JARHVA010007666.1:0-15000 GCA_037957365.1 Torreya grandis
TTCAATATATATAGGTTATTATAAGTCCTCTTGGTATTAGAAATTAGCCTACCTGATTTGGATCTCCTTATCTCATACCCTCTATCATCAAAGGTTAGTGTGTGTCCTTGATTTCACATTTGATGAAAACTAATTAGGTTATGTTTCAAACCTTCCACATACAACACATTTTGTGTCTTGGTCTTTCCACTATCCAAGATCAAGACACCCTTTCTAGCTATATTAGTAGTTGTGTTATCTTTAAACCTCACTATTCTTGTATCATTCTTCTATAAAGAGATGAAATTATTTTTGTCTCCTATCATGTGGCTTAAAAAACCACTATATATACCATTTCTTTCCTTCATCTTGAATGTGAAAGATAGTCTGAGCTAGCAAAGAGTCCTCTTTGGTCTTTATTTCCTACTTGAAAAATAGTCCATCTTGCCTTTTGAACTCAATTTGATCCATCCTATCTTTCTTTGGCTTTCATACCAATGTTTGATCTTTATTATGTATTATAGGAGCTTCATATGTAATTTTGAATCTTTTGGACCTTATAACTCGTTTTGAGAAAAATATTGTGATGTGTCCTATATTGTGATAGATGGAGAAAATAATATTTTTGTACTCAACATGATTCCATGATGACTTATGATTTATTTAATTAAGGTACCTATTTGGTCATTTTAGGTTCATACTCTTGATTTGTTATAACTTCTCTCTCTCTCTCTCTCTCTCTCTCTCTCTCTCTCTCTCTCTCTCTCTCTCTCTCTCTCTCTCTCTCTCTCTCTCTCTCTCTCTCTCTCTCTCTCTCTCTCTCTCTCTCTCTCTCTCTCTCTCTCTCTCTCTCTCTCTCTCAAGCTTGCTTATTTTATCTATAGATTCTCATGCTCAACCTTCAAGGAATATAGCTCTTTCTTCAATTGGTCATACTTGACTACTTTTGACCTACACCTTGAGTTGACCTCTTCTAACTGACTCCTGATATCCTTGATAGTCTTATATTGATGTTTAAAATAATTAAGGTCACTTATGAGATCAAATTCAAGGTCTACTTCATCCTTTATTTGTTCACTATCATAGTAAACTTCTCCATCATACATGTTGTCGTTTTCCTATTGATCACAAGATATTCTTGTGATTCTTAGGATCACCTTCAAGATTTTAGACTTACCTCAAATGACCAATATTTAATTCTAATTATTTTAATCATAATTAATAAGAGGGGGGTGAATCAGTCTTAAAAAAATTTGTAACTTGACTTTATCATTCCTAAACTATCAAAACAATAGAATGAACTATTATCACATTATGAGACATGAGCATGAAAAAAAATCATAACACATAAAACACTTATTTGAGTGGGAAACCCTAAATAGGAATAAAACAAACTAATAATGTCAATGGAATACAATCCTATTAGACAAACAACAATATTTAGTGAAGCACCAAATTCACTTGGAACACCAAGTCCAAATAGTTAATCACCAACTCAACTAGGCTTTAACAAGTACCCATTGCCAAGGAGGCACCAACCCCCTAGATGACTCGACACTAACTCAACCACCTAAAAACCTCATACCATTTAGATATATATTTTTTATCATAAAACATATGATGATATCATTCTTAAGTTCTTCACACACTTCTATTTTTCTCAAATTGGTCTCTATCCTTTTTCACTAAATTCATTCTTTTCTTGACTTGGTTAGGTCATATGACCTTAATGATCATATATAATACCCATATAAAATATTCATGATGGTTTATTTTCATCCTATTGATGGTTTATAATACATCATTTATCTCTTAAAATTGATATCTCATTTGATTCAACTCCCTCAATTTCTAATAAGACAATTACACCTATTAGGCATTGTTCTTATACTAGATTTGTTGGAGGTTTGTCTATGGTGTCTCCAAGGTGACCAAGGTTGTTGATGAGGTGTAATGTGTATTAGATTGATAATGAAAAAGTGTGAATCAATGTGCTTGAGTGTTATTACATGGTTATTTAGTGTTTGACTCTGTAAGGTAATTGATGGATGATATTGATGGTATGTACATGTTATGGAGACCCTATGGGGTGTTGAGTGCTTATGGAAGTGAAGGGAATTTATTAGAATAGTCATATGAATGTCTAAGCTCAAATAGAAATATTTATCAATAAATTTGACTAAGAATATTTATGATGTCATATTTCATATGTGTGAAGGTTTCAAGAGAAGCTTGATATATGGATAGATTTCCCTATGTGAAGAGATCATATGGTTCAAATTTTAGGTCATGAGGTTGAATATATAAAAGGTTATTAAGGTGCATAGTTGGATTTTAAAATATATTTTAACAAGTTATAATAATTAGAAATTTTTTTGATATAAAATATATATGGTGAGAATTTAATTTGATATCAGATCTAACAGCAAGTAATTAATCTGACTAGATAAGGATCTAATAGAGCACATGATCTTATTAGTAGTGATATAATGGTGTGTATTTAGTAAATATGTTAAAGAGTATAATATTTAATTTTATGGTGATAATTTTCATAATATTTATTCTTTGATAGAATATCAATGACATTTGGGTGCTCATACAAATAGAGATTGATGGTGTGGATTGAGTCAAAAAGTCAATGTGCTCAGAAGGCATACAAATCTACCAAGTGGCACAATCATGGAAGCTGAGGTAGAAGATCAAAAATTTGAATTTAAATATAAATACCAAGATAATTTTGAGGATATATATGGTGTTTTTTTTTTTAAAATATGTTAAGAATCATGAATGAGGTCAAAGTTTCTAATGTCTAATGTTGACATAGTGATCGCTGGCATTTGAATTTAACATAGAAAAAATAGTGCTTATTATTTATGCTATATATTTTGATCCAAGATGAATTTAATGGTGTTATATATATATATTTTTAAATAATCCAAAGCACATAAAAATAAAATTGTTAAAAAATTTTAATGTTTGTACAATAAAAGATATTGCACTCAAAAGTTGACTATGTAGTTGACCATGTTCTGCAACTGACCCAAGAAGGATAATTGAGTTATTCTTGATAGTATTTTAATGTTTAAATATGAAATAACTATTGTATAGTGTTTTACACTCCATTAATAATATATGTATGGATTTTGGAGGTTTTAAAAATCAATATTTGGTTTGAACAAGGGCTTAGAAGTTGACTATATTTGTTGAATGCAGTAGCATATTGAGTGATTTATTTGCATAAGTGTGTTAAAGTCATTATAAGAAAAATTTAATTAAAAAATGAAAATGGAGATGTTATATAAGTATATAAGGATTGTGAGAATGAATTGGTTGTCATAGTATTCCCTTAATCAGATACAGAGAGTCAAAATAGCTTAACTATATTTTAACTATGTGTGACCAGTCTAAGTGGTCATTATGAGAGAGTTGAATTGAATTCTTAGAGGCTATGTTGAACTATATAAAGCACATGGATATGTATTATATTTAATTAATGATTCACCAATGTGATCTATATATATATATATATATATATATATATATATATATATATATATATATATATATATATATATATATATATATATATATATATATATATATATATATATCTGTGTGTGTGTGAAATCCTTGAGTGTTTGCATCAAAAGTTTGAGATTATGTTTTCTATGTATGAAGACCTAAAAAGCAAGGAGACCTAATTAGTAGGTTCAAGTGCAGAGTTGGTATTGTAGGTGGCATAAAATAATATGGGATTAATAAATGGTATATTTTAAATAGTTTTTATGTGTTTAAAACATTATTTAAGGATGAAGGTGGTCCAAGTAGTCTCACATGTAATGTGTGAGTATGAAGGATTAAATATTTTAGGTCTCACCAATACCTAATGGTGGTTTGGGGATAATCAGGTAATCAATGCCTTATGAAGAGTGTTATTATCACATATAATATGTGTATTAACCTATGTTAAATGTGGTTTAAATATTTAAATCATCTTTTCCAACCAATATGAGTTAAAAGAAGAGAGTGGTATAAGTACAAGGTCAAATTGGACTAATTATGCTAGTTGTGTATGTGTGGATTCATGTGAAGTAGAGAACCTTTGAAAAATAAGGTACAAGTTAGTGAAGAACATTAAAGAGAAAATAATATCATTCATGTTTATCTGATCAAGCATATTTAAGTAGATACATAGGTCATTGGATCTAAAGAGTCTAGAAGAGGAAAATTGAGCAAGTGAGCCCTTAAGATTATTTGGGTGAAAGAGTGAAGGTGAAGAGTGAAAAAAAATTGTTCATCATTAGTTGAAGATTAGTGAAAGGTGTTCATGATTATCTATTCAAGGTAGCTGAGTGGGTGTTTTTTTGCTTAGGGGGTTGGTTCCTCCTTGTTAGGTAAATCATTTTAAAGGTCTAGTTTTTGTGGGTGCTGAGCTAGACAGGGGCAGTGGCTCCTTATGAGATTGGTGTTCCTTGTTCAATTTTTTTGGGTCTAAATGTTGGCTCTTATTTTGTAGGATTGTATTCCATCTTGTAGAGGTTAGTGTTTTTTATCCTCTAAGAGGGTTTCTCACATATATGATGTGTTCATGTGATGTATGCTCTTATTTATGCTTTCAATCTATGTTATTTCATGTTTATGTTTCTTAATCAAGTTGATGTACTCTGAATGTTTGAGAGTTGGGAATTGAATTGGATTATCTAGCATCACTGATTCACCCCCCCTCTCTAATTTATTATACCTCTAATAATTTTTATTAGATCAGGACCTTCTATGCAAGTTTAACTAGTTGAAGGTGATCCAAGGTAAAATATGGATGAAAAGATAATCATGTTTGATATTGTAGTTTGCCTTGACAGTGAAGAAGAATTATTCTATAATAGTGAGGAAGAATAATTTGATTTAGAAGCTAAACTCATGGGTGCACTTGGTAAACTAAAGGATCAAAAGAAGAGGAATTATAAAATGAGGAATATGATCAAAGCTCTTGAAGCACAAGTCATTTATCTTAAGTAAAGTTTGTTATGAATGTCTGAGAAAGAGGAAAAGAAGAATCAAGAATAAATCAAGCTCAATAAGGAGATATAATCATTTGAATCAAGCTCAATATTAAAATGTGATAAAGAAAATAGCAACATTATTTAGGATCAATTAAGGGTTATAAAGACAAATATGAGTTAAAAAGAGGAAGAATTTAGAAACCTCAACACTCAGTTATAAGAGACAAATTCCAAGTTGAGTTCTAATCAAGTTGAGCAAGATGAGTTAAAGTTTAATCTTCATTCTATAAAGATTATTAAAAATAAAGCATGTATATTGAATGATGGCATGGCCAAAAGGGCTAAGGAGGATAAGGAGACCATTAAATATATTTTAATTCCATTGGAGGCTAAAAGTTTAAGTATGAGGGATAAATAAAATGAATGTGTTCAATTAATGACTAATCTTGTTTCCCTGAAGGATGAGCATGAAAAGGTCATAATCAATATAGGAAATATTGAATAAAAACAAAATAAATTAGAAAAAGGTAAAGAGGATTGTAGAATGAAAGACAAAAAATCAAATTAGGTTAAAGATAAAATGAATAAGCTAATAAGACAACCAAATGCTTCAAGGTGTGAAAAATATGTATTGGACATTATTTTGTTTGTCATCTTGTTGGTCATAGGGTAAAAAACTATGTAATAAGAAACAATCAGTCAATGGGAGATCACTACCATATTTAAACAAAAGGTATGGAAAAAATTATTTGTTATAGTTTTCAAAAGTTTAGTCACATTACTAGGTTATGTAAGCAAAGACCATCAAGTCAAGATAAGTTTAATCAGGCTCCTAGAGTGAAAACAAGAAGATAATCTATATACATCAATGCAATGAGATATTCATTATAGAGTAATTGTTATTCATGAAATCAATTTAGCCACATTTATAGAGAATGAAAGAGGAGAAAAAATTAGTCAAAAAATATCACAATCATCATCAATCCAAATGTAAGATTGATCTTATTTGTTTTAAATGTCATAGAGTTGTTCACATTACTAGGTATTTCAAAAATAAGTTGAATATGTTCTTAAATAAAAATAAGGTATACAAAGCTCCTAGAGTGTAAGGAAGAGGTCAAAAATGGTTTTAGAAACTAAATCATATTATGATAGATTAGACTGAGATCAAATATGATTTGATTTCCCTGATAGACATGAAGGAAAGTCAAGATTTTCCATTGTCTACATTAGTTGACAAGTTTGAAACAAAGAATTAAGTCAACGATCCATTCAAAGTCAATCTAGTGATTAGGAAGGAGTAAAATTCAAATGAGAGTATGTATATATGGTATTCTCCTAAGTTTTAGGACTTTTAGTCTCACTATGTCAAAGGGGTGGCTCTCTCTAAACTGCATGGATACACTTTACATAAAGAGGGAGCATGGTGGATGCCAGTTGAATTTTGGTTGATGTTGCAAGACAAGAAAGATATTTTTAAAATGTGCTTTGATAAGGGGGAGAAATGAGTTTTATGTAACCAATCCAAAGTGTTGTGATGGAATGATTTAGAAGATATATTTAGCGATAGTGATCCTAAAGTGAAAGTTTTGGTCAATCTTTGATTTATGGTCTAGTAGGTCAATATGGTGAAGAATGAAGCTGCGAATGCAAGGTATGCAAGCAAGGAATGGAATTTTCAAGGTTTTTGATCAATTATTATGAGTTATCAAGATGTTATTTTTTTAATAATAAGGGCATGTTGATCTTGTTCTAGAGTGTTCAATGTATGTTTAGGTTTTTTAGTCTTGAAGATAAGATGTCAATTTTTGTTGCTTAAATTGATTGTTCAAATGTTGTAAGAATAAAAGAAAAATTTGATATGGAGTATGAGGAGAATGTGTTGTTAAATTTTTGATATCATATAAAAGATATTTGAGTTACAGATGTCAATTTAAGTATGTCATGAAGTTAGGGGGAGCTAACTCATATAGTTTGAAAAGATTGAAGAGATATGCATAGTATGAGGGGAAGCATGTGTGAGATGTTATAATCATGGTGGAGATATGAATAAAATCAATATAGATGTGAAATCAATCATGTTGATATGTTGACTTGATCAAACCAAGTCATATTCTTTGACAATGTGTTGAATCCTCATGCATAAACAAATGGGGAGCTTTATAAATGGCCAAGTCCTAAGATCAAAGGACTGTGTAGTCATGGAACATGTTTAAAGAATCTCAAGGTAAGAAGATGTATGCACAATGTTAGGTGGATTATATATCATCTCTCAGAGCTGGTTCTTTACTATTATTGGTCTTTAAAGTCTTTTTAGGTGTATAGGATTAGCAGTTGAGTCCACTTTGTCATTGTGTCAAAGGGCAAGATAGTACTTGAATAGAGATAGAGTTTATGCATAAGATTTGTATTGGTGTTGAAATCAATGACAAAGGGGTAAATTTTTTGAGGTTTGTATATGATGTCCCTAAGGTGACCAAGGTTGTTGATGAGGTGTCATTTATGTTAGATTGATAATGGCAAAGTGTGCTTTAATGTGATTCAGTGTTCCTGCATGGTTATTCAATGTTTAACTTTGTAAGTTAATTGATGGTATGAACATGTTTTATAGACCCTATGGGTGTTGTGAGTGATTATATTTCTTATGGAAATGAATGATATTCATTATAATAGTCATATGAATGTCTAAGATCAAGTAGCCATCTTGATAGATAAATTTGAGTGAGCATATTGATGACATCATATTTCACATGTGTGAAGGTTTAAAGATCATATTGATATATGGATGGATTCCCTTATGTAATGATATCATATGGTTTAAATTTTAGGTCATGAATTTGAGCGTAGAAAAATTTATTAAGGTACAAAATTGGCTTCTCAAATAGAGTTTACCAAGTTCCCATACTTAGCTAAATTTGTGATATTGAAGATCTATAGTGAGTATTTAATTAGATCACATATCTAATAGTGAGTAGTTAATTTAACTAAATAAGGATCTAATGGAGTTTGTGATATTGTCAGTAGTGATCTAGTGGTGTGTATTTAGTCAATATGTCAAAGAGTCTAAGATTGTATCCATTGGTGACAAGTGTCAAAATCTCAAAGCTTTTATAGAAGATTAATGATATGTGGGTGCTCATATAGATGGATATCAATGGTATATATTGATTTAAATAGTTAATGTGCTTAAAATGCATTTAGAGTTTCAAAGTGGCATAATCATAGAAGCTCAGATCAAATATCAATGATGAGAATTTCATGATAAATACAAGGTTAATTTTGAGGATATTGATGGTGTGTATTTGTTAAAATTTATCAAGAATTATGAGATGAGGTCAAAGTGTTTGATTTTTAATGTTAACACAGTGACCACTGGTATTTGAATTTAACAAAGGAAAAACTAGTGATTAGTATTTATGATATATCTATTGATCTAGGATGAATTTCATGGTTCTGTAAAAATTAAAATTGTAAAGGAATCCAATTTGCATCCATAAAAATAAATTAAAAGGTTTTAATTGTTCATAAAATCAATGGTATAGATTGATTCAAATAGTTAATGTGCTTAAAATGCATGTAGAGTTTCAAAGTGGCATAATCATAGGAGCTTAGATAAATATCAATGATGAGAATTTCATGATAAATACAAGTCTAATTTTGAGGATATTGATGGTGTGTATTTTTTTAAATTAACCAAGAAGTATGAGATGAGGTCAAAGTGTTTGATGTTTAATGTTGACACAATGACCACTAGTATTTGAATTTAACAAAGGAAAAACCAGTGCTTAGTATTTATGATATATCTCTTGATTCAGGATGAATTTCATGGTGCTATAAAAATAAAAATTGTAAATGACTAAATTTTCATCCATAAAAATAAATTAAAAGGTTTTAATTGTTCATAAAATCAAATATATTGAGCTCCAAAGTTGACTATGTATTTGACCATGTTCTAAAAGTGACCCAAGAAGGATAATTGAGTTGTTCTTGATAATATTTTGAAGTATCAATATGAAATAACTATTGGAGAGTGTTTTATAATCCATTAATACTAAATATATGGATTTTTTATGTTTTAAAAATCCATATTTAGTATGAAAAAAGGATTAGAAGTTGAATGTGTTTGTTGAATACACTAGCATATTGAGTGACTACTTTGCATAAGTGTGTTGAAGGTGTTCTAATCAGAATTGAAGAATAAAATGAGCATAGAGATGTTATTTAAGTATATAAGGATAATTTAAATTAAATATTTATCATATTATGCCCTTGATAAAATATAGAGAGTCAAAATAGCTTGACTATATTTTGATTGTGTGTGACCATTCTATGTGGTCATTATGAGATAGTTGAATTGAGTGCTCAGAACTTGTGTTAAAGTTTATAAATCACATGGAGGTGTATAAATGGTCATAAATGGTTCAACCATGTGATATAATAATATAAATATGTGAAATACTTGAGTTTTTACTTCAGAAGTTTGAGACTGTGTTTTCTATGTATGAAGACCTAAAGAACAAGGGGACCTAATTGGTAGGTTCAAGTGTAGAGTTGGTATTTTAGGTTGAATGGAACCATATGGGAGTAATAAATGGGATATTGTATATATTTTTGATGTTTTTGAAGCATTGGGAAAGGATTAAGTTGTTCTAAGTAGTCTCACATGTAACATGTGAGTATGAAGGCCTAAATGTGTTAGGTCTCACCAAGACCTAATGGTGGTTTGGGGATAATAAGGTAATGGAAAACTTATAAAGAGTGTTATTATCACATTTAATGTGTGTATGGACATATGATAAGTGTGTTTCAAATATGTAAATCATCTTGGCCAACCAAGATGGGTTAAAAGAAGAGAGTGGTATAAGTACAAAGTCATATTAGACTAATTGTGCTAGTTGTGTATGTGTGGATTCAAGTAAAGGAGATAAACTTTAAAATATAAGGTAAAAGCAAATGAGGAACATAAAATATTAAATAAGATAAATCATGTTTATCTAATCAAGATTATGTAGGTGGATACATAGGTCATTGGACTTGATGAGTCTAGAAAAGGCAGATTAAGTGAGTGATCCCTTAAGACCATTTGGGTGAAAGAGTGAAGGTGAAGAGTGAAATAAAAAGTGGTCATCATCAGTTTAAGATAATAAATAAGTTTTTATAATGATATATTAAAGGTATCTGAGTGGGTTTTTGGTTACCTAGGGGGTTGGTTCCTTATTGCAAGGTAAAGCTTGCTAAAGGTCTAGTTGTTGTGGGTGCTCAGCTAGATAGGGGGAGTAGATCCTTACGGAATTAGTGTCTAAATAAAATAAGGTATGGTTGTTCCTTGATTATTTGGTACTGGTATAAATTTTGGATCTTGTTTTATAGGACTATACTCCATATTGTAGGGTTTAGTGGGTTTTATCCACCAAGAGGGTTTCCCTCATATATGATATGTTCATGTGATGTATGCTATTATGTATTATTTGGATGCATGTGATTTAATGTTTATGTTAATTAATAAATTTTATGTATTTTTAATGTTTAATATTTAATAATTGAATTATATTATCTAGAATCACTGATTCATCCCCCTCTTAGTGAGTGTACCTCTAATAAGGTTCTTTCTCATACACTCCTTGGTTAGCCATACACACTTGAATATTTATATTTCCTAAAAACTAGGACTTATGACATGAAAAAACATCAATAATAAATTACAATAGATTTTTTATATTTTATAGGATCAAAAACCCATTTTAGGCCTTAGGGGGACCTAATTTAATTAGGCCTTCATTAGCACATGTTACCCTTTGAACACCATGGAACACTCTCACACTTCTCACACACTAGTAAAATATCATATTAAACTTAAATATACCAATAAAAAACTCATATTTTTTCCATGACACCTTATAGTTCCAACCACCACTTGAATCATGTCATTATCATTGTTCACAATTAGGCCTATGCATACCCATAAAGTTTGTCTTAAACAATTGAAGAATACAAGAAATATTGTAAAATAATCATGTAAAAAAATATTATAAAATAAAATTTAATACATAAATAAATTAACCACGTTAATTATACTTCATTTCATAAGGCAAAAGGACTCAAACATTCTTCTACAAGTAACTCAGAACTGCCAACTAGCCTCAAAACACAATCATGGAAACAAAGACATAAAACACCTATATAACCAATTTTAGATAATATAAATAAATTTATATGATCTTATTATTTAATTATACCATATTTAGATAAATATATAATATATCCAAATGGAAATATTGGTCTTACAGACCAATCTCATAGTCTTCTACCTCACTATTTCATCTAAACTAGACAGGTCAACTTATGAGCAATATTTTCATCATATAAAATGATATCTAAATATTATATCCAATATTAACATATAATAAAGGTATTTAAAAACATATCCATGCACTTTTATTCATTCTTAATCTATGATAACACATCCCTAATTGCCTTTTCACTTCTACCTAGTTTTCTCACTATTTGCACCATTAAGATTTTTAGTGATAGGTCAACTTGTATAACTAGTTTAGGAATCATAAGGGGTATTCCATGATAATAAAACAACATGGAAATAATATAAAAGTCTCAATATTAAATATTCATATATTTAGCAACTTTGACTTGATCAACTCTGATTGCTACAACAAATCTATAAGAAATACGGCCTTTATTGTAGGGTTCACTCACTCACCTAAAAAACCAATCACACCTAGAAGTGTTTGAGAGAGTTGAATATAACCTCCAATAACTTAAATATCCATACCAATATATTATTATCACTTTATAACAATTTTTTTTGCATTGGGTCATTGTTAGGGTTTTAGAGAAGGTTAACATTATTTCTAGTGTTAATGATTATTCATAAAGGATTGCCCATCATTTACAAAAATAATTCTTGGAGATATTATATATGACCCTTAATCATCTCTCCTAAATTTATTAGTTTCAAATTTATAGGTTACACATGCCAATGAACACTTGAAAATTTTTCTCAGTTTGAGAACCCTTCATTCTATGCACATGAGAGACCTCAAAACACTTTTTCTTACCTTCTATTGAAAAATTTGACCTCAAAATTAGTAAAATAACCTATAAAAACTTACCATACTACTTAAAATTCTCATTTTATCATTCTTATATTTAAATTTTAATCTCATACCTTACTTGGCCACCATCTCTCTCTCTTCTCTTTAGGCCTTGAATTATAAGTTACATTAGGCTTTGAAGATGATCTTTTAGCTACTGTAAAAGCTATTAAAACCTTATATATATTTCATAAAACATATTACCATGATAAATTAGTGTCATAAATCCTTCAGATGCCTTGACAATACCTCATGACACCTCATTAGGTCAGGTAGGGTCTAGAACTAGTCTAGTTGCACGTTAGGTCTATATGTCTTACCCATGTAGGCTCACTTTGAGAATATCATGAGTGATAAAATGAAACAAATTCATGATAAAAAAAACCTCATACATAACCTTATTCCTATATTCATCTATCTCATGAGGCCACCAAGCTTGTACCTTCTCACAAGGTCTCTTCATGCAATGACTAGTGTCATGACTAAGCTTCTCAAGCAATCAAAGCTTGACAAATGACCTTAAGACACTTGATGATTTTATACATTGATAACATGAATTTAATTATCATTATTAAATAAAATAATTTAATACATAACTCTTTATTCTATTAAAACTTTTGACATCAATGATAACATCAATGCCAAACATCAATCAATAAGAATAATGCTCAACATATTACACAAACCCTAACCCTAGACAAACCATAAGGTTTATTTTTATATCCTTATATAACCCTTAGTGAGATTTAGTTTCCATATAATTATGATAATAATTAAAAATGATCTTATTTCTTTTTTATGCAAATTATTATAGCTTTTCTTACATGCTTGTTTCCTTTCATTTGGAATGAATTAAAAAATGATATAAAAACATATGTACATGATGATTTAAATCAGTTGAGATACATGTAATATTTATATCATGTTATCTTTCTCTTAGTTTTAATTCCATTAACAAGCAAATCCGTACATATAGAGAATATTTAACACATAAGCTAATAGATATCTTTCAAGTTTCAATGGCATATCTTATGCATAAGAAATAATCTCCTTCTCTTCCTCATCTCCATGAGTTTGATAGCTAATTTACATCTAAACAAGTCTATGCTATCATTCCTCCATGAGATCAAGTAGACTATACTACTATTACTAATCCCCATACCCTATTTCCTCTCTCATATAGGGAGTGTGGATACATGCTCAATCAAAATCAACTAGGGTTTACACTTGTGAGACTCTAAGGGATCAAATTACTAGTATGGTCAAGATAATATTAGATTTAAAGAATCAAAATCAGTTATTTTGTGTAAAGGTCACATTATTGACAAATCAAACTACATGTACAAATTCTTTAGAATATGTTACTATTCATCATGTATATACATCTACACCTATAAAAGTTTTTCCCAACATTATTTCATATCCAAATCATAAAGTAAAAAACAATGCATGGTTTTTAATTCATTCAAAAATATTACAAGGGTTTAATAATATGTAAAGTGAGATACTAATGTAAATTATTAAATCTAAGTTGATTAACCTATCTCCTCTATACCCAGTGAGGAGACACATATATGATTTTGCATATCATGAAATGCATGGGCACCACACTAATTCATGTCTATCATTGGAAAATAAAATACAATAGATAATGGATATTGATGACTCAAATAGTTAAATTTCATCCAAAAAACATACAATGTCACACTACAAAATCAAAAAGGGTCAAATTTAGAAACTATAAAAAAGGTTACCAAAGCATAACTCAAAACAAAAAAAGGTTCAAAAATAACAATCAAATAAAAATAGTACAAAAAGCATAGGTAAATAAAGTAAAAGATGCAAATCTACCTCTCCAAAATGAGGCTCAACTTTCAATGCAGTATGGGTTTAGTCAAAAATATCTAGAATAGTTTGATTATCATAATCAAGGTTTAGTCAAGTAGGGCCAAGGCATCACTACTCATATTCGAATACTGATGATGAATAATAATCATATTCATATTGCAAGACCATTCAAATCCATCATAACAATCACACAACATGAGAGATTACCAATCCTATTTTTGACATAGGTCACGTTGATAGTGAGTCTCCCTTATGACTCATTGGTTAGTATTGTTCCTTCCTTGTAAATACTTTTCGTATCTCTTGCTACTTGTAAATAGTTTCATTTTAATGTTGATTCTCTATAGCTTATATATATAAAATAGAAAGTTTATAATATGCTAAAAACACAAAAACATTTAAAGATTTTAATCAAAAAACCTAGAATTATATATTGTATGCATTGCCATGTTTACACTTCTTATATTTTATAGACACTACATATCCTAGTTATCTTAGTATTATCAATTTTATCATACATACATGTTTCAGTTATTCTTTTTGAGTGATTGCAGATTGCCTACTAGACTCATGTCCACTAAGCTAATCTAGATTTATTGTTATATACCTACTAGGGCATATACATAGGTTATTCATTTAACACATTCAACCATTTGGGGGAAACCTATACATAGTTTGGATTACCAAGGTACATCTTTATAAACTCTACATCATATATTTAGCATTGTTATATCTTGATATTGATCATTCTACACGTAATCAATTTTTTGTCAACTATTAATACTTTAGACTCAACCTATGTACATCTTAGATCTTATACTTAAATGCATATTACATGTTCATTCATACTTTCATTTATATATTTACTACTTTATACTTTATTATGTCTCTATGTTTCTTCTATTCTAGGGAATTTGAATATGCAATTGCACTTTAGCTTTATGCCATTTATTTTCACTGTATGTATGATTTGGACATGTGACCACATCCTTATGTGTGATTTTTTTTATTGTGAATGTAGACATTTGAACATGTCCTTCTATGTGTATCTAATCCAAGTTTCT